>CAMQGK010000001.1:6695000-6735000 GCA_947000775.1 Pterois miles
TACAGCTCACGACAAATGCCCGTGTGCGCTGTAGCCTTCCATTCATCACGCTACCATTACTGATTAGGCCTGTGCTGAGTTATGGTGGGAACCAGTAACATTTCCTCCCTCATGTAGACCTGGGTTCCTGCTGATAACAAACAACCACACAAAGCCCTGCTGTGTGTACGTGCACTGCAGCCTGTGTTGTGCTGCATTGCGGGGAGAATGGTGCATTTGAAGGCCCTGCTGTATTCATATTGGTATTAATAGATTTATGAGACATGGAGGACCCTTATATAAACCAGGAAATACACATCAGAAGGAGGTTCCTCCCAGTGCCACTTATCCTACTTTCTATTCAATCACAGTCCATGTCAACACGTGGGCGAACTTTGAGTGTGTACTTGTTCACTCCAGTTGTGGCTTTGAGACATCTACTATTATTAAACACAGTATTTCATTCTGTACTTCCTCTGACTTCCTTTCTATTTTCATATCTCACCGTTTCCCACAGGTCCTACTCTTTTTAAGAAATCATTTTAAAGCGCATTTTCAAGACCAAAGTTCATATTTTTGGAAGTTTTCATGTTGAAATTACGCTTTGCAAAAGATGAGACCAGGAAAATGGCTTAAACTTCAGTGTAGAGATGACAGCAAATAAGTGGAAAGAGACGCTCAGCCAGACTTGAACCAGGCGACGCTGTGGATGCCGGTGTCAGTTGTTCAGTCTGCCGGTCCGCCGATTTGGCCCAGATGGAAACATCTCAACGACTATTGGATGGATTTTCATATTATTTATAATAATATAATGACTTTCAGGGTCGCCAGACGATGCAACTTTGCTGATCCTCTGATTTGTCATTTTCCATTTTTAGTTCCCCGTCTTTATGCTTTTCAACACAATCCTTAATGTCATATAAGTACAACAGTGCATTAGGTACGAGATTAAAGCGGTAAATTTCCGAGAAATTACAAAAGGATGTTAAACTCACAGATTTATGAGAAAATTTGAATGCTGAAATATCCTCAAATTTATGAGAAAAACACTTCTCTGAGATTAAAGTGGTAAATTTATGAGAAAAAAGTTCACAAATTTATGAGGAAAAAACTCAGATAAGCTCTGATATTAAAGTGCTAAATTTATGAGAAAACACTTGAATTTTTCCCTGAGATTTAAGTCACAAAGCTTGAATTAACCTCATCACACGTCGCTTGTTGTGTATTACGCCTGCAGTGGACGACCTCATCAAATTATACTTTACAGTCAGATTTCATCATAAGGAAACACCAGAATCACCATATTATCAGAAACATCTTTGAAGATTTGATGTGAAATTTGGCCTTTTCAGAGGAAAACAACATGCTGATTTGAGTTTTGTCTCGTAAGGTTGATCTCAGAGAGTATCAGAGTATATTCAGTATATTATAGTTTTTTCTTGGAGTATTTCCTCCCTCCACCGGCTACGTAATTCACATATTTTATTTTACCTACAATGGCCCTAATATACTGTAGTGCCTTCTGTGGGTAAAACCACTAATTTCTAATCCATACTTTTATTGTATTTGATACAATACTCTCTGTATATCTGTGCTGGCTGTGTGGCTTATTATATTACTTATTATTTTTTTTATGTGTTTATATTACATTTTACTTTATTGCTGCACTCTGTCAAAGTTAATTTCCTTTGGTTGCTGCATTGACTTGTTTTCCTCCACAGGGACCAATAAAGTTTCGTCTCCCGCCTCCTCTACAGCCACTCCTACTGCAGGCCGTTTCTCTTAGTGATAATATGTTCTTTCTCGATCTGCCAAGGAAAATAACCCTTTAAACTGTATAATGCATTAATGAAGACAAATGGATCTGTGTGTGAGAGAGCTCCTCTCGAAGTCTGCTGTGTTTGGTTTGGTCTCCAAGCATCCAGATCATGTTTGGCGGCGGCTTAGAACGAAACAAAAAAAATATCTTTGCACTCAAGGTGCTTTGGAGAGGTTGAGCCCTGTTTGTTCACCTGTGTTGTGTTGTGCCTTTTGGGTACAACAATCACTGCAGTGTCTGCCAGGAACGTTAGCAAAGATCTGTTGTAAGCCAGACTAATTACCATGAGAGACCTCCACTGGAGGAGCTGATCACATGTTCAGCTGCGCTGTGCTGTTCAGCTTCATCGGCCTGAGGGTTTGGTCATTCGTGTGTTTTTGCCATCTCTGCATGGATGAATGAAGTAAAATACGAATGTAAACATAACACAAGTTTGGAAAATACGTCACTGTAAAATAACTTCTTTGGGACACGAACAGCGGTCTCCTAGTTGAAAGTCCTGTGTTTGTTGGACCCATCCACCTCCCCTCCGACCCGACGTAAACTGTCTTTCGCCCTTTTTTTATTCTGCGTCACAGCTCCGAGCGTTGCGTATTTACGTGAATGTTTGCATTGCAGTCAGTACAGACTGCATGGAGCTCAAATGGCATGCCAAAAGCAGCTAACATGTTATTGCATGCATTGCATGTTATTGGTTAGCGCTGTCGCCTCGCAGCATGAGGGTCACAGGTTCGAATCTGGCTCTGTGTCTCCGGGTTCTCTGGCTTCCTCCCACAATTAATTGATGACTCTAGATTGCCTGTAGGTGGATGGAGTCATTCATACGCCATTTGGTGAGACCAGGCTGCTTATTTGGAGGCTAATTTATGTCAGTTTAAGTTTAAGTAGGACTTCAGATGTAATTATTGACTATACTGTGCATGCACTGATACACATATTGATGCATGTAATGATCCTTTATCTCATCCAGCCACCCTCAGTGATACTTTCTCTGTCTGAAGCCTCTGTCATGCGTACATGCGAAAACCAGATTAGCCTAAGATATCAGCTGGAGACAACAAGATATAACAACATACGCAACATAACCAACCAACAGCAGAGAGCATCTTGTTAAATCTACAACTCCTGGGTGAAAAAATGGAGCTTTATTTTTCTATAACACACACAGACAAAACATGATAATGTGCTTTTCTAGACTGCAGCTGTGTGAGAGAAAAGAAGTGTCTGCGTGCTGGTAGCGGCTAACAACAGGACAGGCCTGATTAGCGAGACAGAGTGCTGGCTCTGCATTCCCAGCTGCCTCTGTCCCGAACACACTGTCAACAGCACATCAGCAAACCCCGAACCCCACCCTCCCAAAATCACCCTCCAGAGAGCTGACACACATCCACCGTCCTCCAGACCTGGGTGGCAGTTAGCAGCATGGTGGAGGGGAGTCACTCTGGGGGTCAATAAAACCCTGTAACACAGGATTAATGTCCTTTTTAATAAGAGTTTGATGCTTTTAGCCCTTTCGGAGTCTGTGGTGACCTCACAGAATACTTGATGATGTTAATTTCAGCCAATTTAAACTTAAATTTTGTTTGTTGTGTAATTTAACTTCTTAAATGCACAGTTTCTCTCTTCCTTCAGTGAGGATTAATTGAGGCAGGAAGTGATAACATCTTCATGTGCAATACTGGAGATGTACAGATTAAACAAGATCCATTATTGAGCTTCTGAGGGGTTGGTGAGTGATTTTTTTTATCCTGGGACAGAACCAGGCTAGGTGTTTCCCCCTGCTTCTAGTCTTTATGCTAAGCTACGCTAACAGCACAGCAAATAAAGTAAAGTAGCAGCAGACATTGTCTGAAAGCAAAGTTTTGACTGCTAAGAAAAATTATACGAAGGATGGAACCTGCAAAAATCAATGATTAAATTAAAAAAATGACTCTATAAATAAATCTGTCATTGAATATAACAAAGATAATATTAAAAATAAAGGTAGCTATTAATTAATTGATAAAATGTGACAAACTGACATTTCTGTTTTAATTTGCTTCTTTATTTATTTATCTTTGTATTAATTGTAAAAAGGAATGAATAAGTAAATAAATAAATAATACTGTACATATAAAAATAAATATGAAATAAATAAAATAAATATAAAATATAAATAAATGGAAAATAAATACAGACATAGATAAATTAAACAGGGAAAATTAACCAAAGAGTTGAGAAATAAGGGATAAGAAAATGCAAAGATAAATAAATAAATGAATAAATAAATACACACAGCAAATTAAAACTGAAGTAACAATTTATGTCAGATTTTATCAATCAGTGAATGGCAACACTATTACATACTGTAATATGATTTGCTACATTTAATGACATTTATTTATTTATCAAGTCATTTATTTATTCATTTATTTTTTATTTTGGCCGGTTCTGTCCTCCATAAGATGAGCAAGTAGAACTGATTTTAAAACTGATCAAACGTAACTTTAACAGTATAATTAAGGAGTTAATTCATCTTTTTCTTGAGCTGGATCTACTTTTCTAACCCTCACACATGTTTGCAGTCAGTCTAGTTGTCTGGACCACATTTCTTGTCCATCACACATCAATCTTCTCCGACATGCATTCATCCATCTTGCAAATCTGACAACTTTATTGTCCATTACACTGACAACATATGGACATCTGTCTCTGGCATAACAACACGGCAGTTAAAAATAGATTTAAAAGCAGGGGCCGACAGATTTACAGTACATGACATAAATAACATTAGATCCTTACAACCCACCAGACACCATATGAACCAACAGGTGTCCTCTCCGCTATTGTTCAATCACACTCACACATCCATGTTCAGGGGCTGCGTGGGAAGAACCAAATAGAAACTGACTTAAGAGCTAAAACATAAACAGTCCTCATCGATCACGATGTTTTTGATCAGTTAACGTGATCATCAGAAGAATCACAGTGTTTTTCTTAGGAAGCCCGGTTGTATCAGATGATATTTGTCTTCATGCTTTTTCTTGTAACCGTCACTCTGAGACGCAGTGAGCGTGGAGACAGTTAGGTTTGAGTTGGTTTGGCTGGTGTTTGCCATCTTGGGTGATAGAACGTGAACTTGATTGTCAATGTGCAAGTTCACACTTCACGAGAGCTGAAAGTTCAGTTCACACAAATGAACATGAAATAGTTCACGGTCATGGTTCACAAAGTTCACAGTCCCAAAAACTTAACTAGTTCACATTCACTTCCTCCTTTTTTGATCGAATGCTATGGCGTTTAATTAGTCTCAAAACTCACACATAAAAGGCACATGCACAGAACAGTATAAAAGCATCCTCACGATGTGCACAAATGTGTTCCCGCGACCACGGGGCTGTAGCGAGGTAAGAACGACCCTTCCTACCGCTCGTAACCGCTCAACACTCTCTCGCCTCTCAGGTTGATTTTAAGATTCTGGTGGCAGAGATGGAAGAGATAGCGGCTGATGTCTTCACTCCTCCAATTGAACTGCCGTGCCGAGTCCTGTAAATCTGCGGGTGCAACAAAAACTATAGACTGTATATAAGAAGTGGATGTAGTCACTGTGACGTCACCCATTGGTTTGTGGACTACGGCTTTGAAGCCTTGAGTTTGGGATTGTAGCCGTCACCATCTTGCTTATTTGCAACTAGAGGTTACACAAGAAGGTGGAGTTAAGTACAACTGATCACTGAATAAGACATTTTTATGTGATCAAAATTAACTATGATGAAGTGAAAACACACGCCGTGGAAGCAACATGTCAATCACAAGGAAGCCCCGCCCTAAAGCATCCCCTGCTTTAAGGTCTATCTGACTCTAAATGGACCATAACTTACTAAATGAACATCCTGCTGTATCGAAGAAGACTTGAAACTAGAGACTGAGACCATAAACTTCAGTTTACCGAGGTAATCTTTTTGCAACCAGAGAAGTCGCCCCCTGCTGGCTGTTGGACAGAATACAGGTTTATGGTGCTTCAGCACTGACCTCACTCGTCAGACCTGGAGGTTGCCCACGGCAACATAGTGTGGGAGCACATTCATGCTCATTAGTTGCAGGTGGACACGTTCAGTTCACCAAAAACATGAGCCTGTTCAGTGAATGCGCTCTTTTAGCTCATTCATGCACAATGCTGATGGCTGTAGAGTCTTTTCCAGCACCAGGTTACTGGAGTAGCTTTTTGAGTCCTTGAGTTTATTAACGTTTATTAGATTTTGATGCCAGAAAATAGTCAGTGATTAGTTTTCTGTTGATGGTCTAATGCTTTCAACACTGGTTGCCTTCAGTAACTCGTATTTGACACTTTATACTTTATACTTTTTACCGTTGATGAAGTTTGCAGCAGCAGTTGTAGTAGAGACTAATGAGGAGACAAGGCCATGCCAGGCAAAGTCAGACGCCTTGAAGGAGTGAAATCTAATCTGCGGCAGGGTGGAGAGGATGTTCTGCCAGTCAGCCTCTCTCTTATTAGGACATGTGGGACCAGCTGTTTGTGTATGTTTGTTCCTTCGCCACGCTGAACGCATGAAGAAAGAGCACTAGACAAACGAATGCACAAACACATGCATGCACGCAATTCCCAGCACACAAGGCAAACAACACAATGTGGAAACACAACCTCGCAAGCAGATCATCACGTAAACACACTCGTAGTACTGTTGGCAGCGTCATAGTAACGTCTGTGTTTCTACTAGTCGTGGTTCATTGCTCCCGTCGCCCTCCTGCCGGTTGGGATCCGTCCAGGCTGCTGTTGATGATATCAGGGCTGCTCGTCAACGCTCGGCTGGACTTGTTGCTGAGTAGCTGGTTAGCTGCTACAGGGAGCGTGTTAGCGCTTGCTGACCAGAGTTCATGTCAGCTATTCATCCTGATTGCATCTTTTTTCCCTTCCTTTCTGTTAAAAGTTTGTCCTTTGGTGTCTTATATACTATATATATATATATATATATATATATATATATATATATATATATATGTCTTATATATGTCTAAGCATGTAAGAAGGATGGCTCCCAGCTGAAGACCCTGCAGCTGGTACCCTGGTACTGGTGGAGGTGTGACAGGCAGAAATGCACACCAGTGTTGTAGATCCCTGTTGTTTCTCCTGCTGTATAACCATATATATATATATATATATATATATATATATATATATATATATATATATATATATATATATATATATATATATATATATATATATATATATATATATATATATTGTAACCTTCCATTAAGACTAAATAAGTAAATACACCAGAAATGGTTTTAATGCTCAAATGTAAAGAAGCTGTTGTATCAAACTCTTTAGGTAAAGAAGAGGGTTTATATAGTGTTTGTTAAACCTGCACACATACAATCACATCCATGCAAGCATGCAGGCACACACATGAAACGCACATGTGCATTCACACATACACATCCAGGCATGCAACAGTTATACACGCAGACAGATCTAACACACTGTACACATTTTCCAGAGAGCTCCCCTCTGACGCCGGCTGAAAATAGCTCCATCTCGTTGCTGTGTGAAGTGTCCGGGCTCTCGCAGCTGATTGTGCGGCCGGAGAGAAACAGTGTGAGGCTGTGGGATGTGACAAGAGCACCGCCGTGGGTGGAAACTTCTCTTAAAGGAACATTCCACCCACTAATCCTCTTGGATATCGTCAAGTGTTGAAGCTCACTCTCTTGGAGCTCACTCTCAGCTGTGGGCCAGTATACACAGGGATAGTTCAGCTGGCGTTGACTTTTAGCTGCTCTGTAGACATTTTAGTCTACAGACTTTTTAATTTATCTACTTTAGAGTGCTGAAAGCAGCACTTGTAGCTTGAAAATAATTATTCCTGGATGAATTTGCTTCAAAATTTATTGGAAAAAGAAGAACATTGGTGCAAAAATTGGTGATAATATGCAACTCAAAGAAGTTTGTTGTCCAGATTTTCACCATAATCTCATTTACGCTGTTGATATTTATTGTATATATAACAGTTTGGATATGATTGGCCAGAAAAGTGCACCAAAGCCAAAACAATGAACCCAGAAATCCACAATCACTGTTTTATAAGCTGTGATGTGATTTAGGGTGGAATTTTCCTTTAAGACAGAAGACCCACTCACAATGTTAGATGCACAAAGATGAATACATGCACACAAATGATTAAGCGCCAAAACCTGATTCATACGTGTACATAAGATGGGCTGTTGTAATAACGTTAATATCGCACTATTGACAGGCAAACTGCAGGGGTGGCAAGCAGCCGCCACAACCTCTATGTTCAGGTTTTGTCTTTTTTGAATCTTTGCATTGGGAGCGCTGTATATTTAAACTATGCTGCAGACAGCGGCAGCGTAACGAGAGCATCTGTTCTGTGCTCTCGTCGCTGTCACTTTTTCCCAGCCATCCAATGACAGTGGAGGAGAGGCGGGACAAAGACCAACAATCACATCCTACATGTCGACTACAAGTGCTGCTCTGCATTTAACAATAAACAAGTACTGATTCAGTTTTAAAACTGTCATTCAAACAAACAATTTGAACAAGTGAACATTTTGTCCTTGAACTTGACTTGTTGGAAGCATAAAAAATGAACAAGCATCAGGATGTGAGAGACTTTGACAAAAACCAAACTGTGATGGCTAGACGACTGGTCAGAGCATCTCCAGAGCTGCAGCTCTGGTGGGATGTTCCCAGTCTGCAGTGGTCAGGACCTACCAGAGGAGGTCCAGGGAAGGTAAACCGGTGAAGCAGTGACAGGATCGTCGCCGGCCGAAGGTCACTGATGCGCATGGGGAGTGAAGGCTGGTCTGTCTTGTCTGATCCAATAGAGGAGCTACTGTAGCTGTAAAAGTTAATGCTGGTTCTAATAGAAAGGTGTCAGAACACAGTCCATTGCCAAAAGTTTGTTGCGTATGAGGCTGCGTAGCCACAGACTGGTCAGGGTTCCCATGCTGACCCGTGTCCACTGCCAAGCGCCTACAGTGGGCACATGAGCATCAGAACTGGACCACGGAGCGATGGAAGAAGGTGGGCTGGTCTGATGAATCAGGTTTTCTTTTACATCATGTGGATGGCTGAGTGCGTGTGCATCGCTTACCTGGGGAAGACATGACACCAGGATGCAATATGGGAAGAAGGCAAGCCGGTGAAGGCAGTGTGCACGCTGCAAAAATGGTTCAGGAACAGTTTAGGAAACACAACAAGGAGTTTGAGGTGTTGACTTGGCCTCCTGTTTCTCCAGATCTCAATCAGTCGAGCACCTGTGGGATGTGCTGGACCTGCTCAATATTAGGCATAATGTTATGGCTGTGTGTATATGTATAAATAAAGCCAGTCATTATAACAGTAGGGGAAATTCCCTCACCACAACAGTGCTATACATGAGTCAGTCTAATTTCATATCTCCGGTTGTGTGTGCTTGTGATTAGGAAAGTGTTTGTTTGTATTTTCAGCATGTGAACAACGGTAGCGCTGCGTGAATCTATTATGAAACCTGAGTGGGTGTAAAGCGTCTTTACACAACACAGAGCAGCACCATCACTCACTGTAACAGCTACAGTTAGCAGCAGTATGATTAGCATTGTTGCTACAGCGTGAGAACGTCTCGCCGGGTGTGTGTGTGTGTGTGTGTTGTCACCCCCCCCACCCTTTCATCTTCCTGTTCTCACGCCTGTCAGGACTTCCTGTTCACGCCCAGCCGGCCCCGCCCTCAGTGTGGCCTCAGCCCGCCCGCTCGCTGTCACTGCAGCGTACGCGTCCTTCCCTTTAATCGCACCGGCCCCTTTAATTGACCTGTGTCTTTAACATATTGTTAGGCATTATACGCCATGAAGTGTGTTTTTATGTACTCGGTGTGGTGTCTTTTATTGTGAAAGGCGGTGCATGTGTTTGTATACAGTGTGGTGAGTGAAACACAGGAGAGGCTGACATCTGTGGCTAAGCGAGACACTACTGTTAGTGAACGCAGCAGGTATAATCATCTACAAACACCTCTGTGAGTGCAGCCGTTGATTTACAGCATATTAAATGACAGTAATGTTTGATGCGTATTTAATTTATGATGCATTATATAATCATCTGCATCTAGACTTGAAATTACTTTAATTGGATCACTAAAACAGACCAAAACTTTATAAAATATAAATATGTATACAGACAATATAATACACACCTTGCCTGGCCCATGCAAATATAGTTTATTAATTCATTTTTATGTTTATTTACTAACTAGTCGCAATAGTAGTAGCAACATTTAAAGGACCGTACAAGTGTCATTTGCTGCAACACATATTATATTTGGCTAATCTTAACCTGTAATATGTTTTTCCAGCCTCCAACCCGTCAACTTGCAGCCCGGTAACACCGCCGCAAGGAGCAGACGACTACTTTCCTCTAGCTGCTTGTAATTTAGCTTAAGAAATTTAAAAAAAAACAACATGGCTAAACAAAACAGTTTGCTTAAGTTTGTCACAAAAAGACATCACAAGGAGCAGAGGGAAGATAATTCAGCTGAAGTTCAGACATCATTCTCAACCTTTCCCGTGCCAGTTTCTCCTCAACAAGTGCCAAGTATTAATAGAAATGTGGGCTATGTAGCCCCTTGTCTGCCTGCTCATAACTCGCTGTACTGTTGAAAGACTCATAAATAAATAAAATCTGGCACCATACAGACTGAACTCTTTGTCTCTGCTCTCTGTTTCAGTGTTCAACACCACGTCCCCCCCGTCTCCTCTGCCTGCTGTAACCATCAAAAGTAAGCAAATTTGTAGTGGCTTATTTCGATATCATTGTTTAGTGGGTATAGTTTTTGTTGGGTGTACAATTTTACAGCAGTTTTATGCGTACATGTGTGTATGAGTGCATGTGGTTTATGTGGCCGCCGTGCCAGGCGATGTGAAGTGTACTTTCTAACGTTACTGGGCATGTTAGTGCCGGTGGACCTAGCTGTGTGTAGCTGTGTTAATATTCGTCTTGTTGTTGCTTGTACAACTGTACTTATAATGGCCTATTTTGGTTAATGTCTGCTCTTCAGAAGCTGTTAAGTAGCCTGTGATTGGTCTCTGAGGGCCAGGTCCACCTCATTTTCTCCACGTTGTGATTTCTGCCTACACCTCTGTTTCAGACGCTCGTTTGGACCATGCTGTTTCTTAACCTCGACGTTAGTCGAAGTTGCAGCGGTCCGCGTCCTCCTACGCTTACCTGTGTCACGCAAGCCGGTGGTGTTCGAATGAGCAAATTTATTATTTTCATCTGGAGAGCTGTGACTTCTCTGTCGGTCATCATGGACCGTCAAAATTTTCTCACTTTGACTCTGCATTGATTTATATTTGTTGACTTTATTTAGCGTATTTTGTATTTTCTCTTCAGATGTCAAACAGACGTCGGACTTCTGCAGAGGTTCAGGTCCGTCCTCTCCCACTCATGTTAACTTGTCGTTTACCTGTGTCCATCTCAGGAAACCTGTGTTTAGGTTTGCTTGGAAACGGTGCGAGACCACCTGTAACCCGTAAGCGGTCTGGGACCAGTTCTTCTGGCACCAGAGTACGATTACTCAGTTTACAACTGCCCAAACGGACCACACTAGAGTTTGATTAAAACTGACTAAATGCTGGATTGTGAAAGCACCCTAGTATACTTCTTACCTTCAGAGTTTCTAAACTGGATCGTGTCAAGTGTCTCCACTGTATTGGATTTGATTCATCATCTACAGACTGCAGGCTTTACATTAAATAAGAAGATGGGTGCAAGAGCTCCATCTTACAATAAGGTTTTTTTGTTAAATAAGGAGATAAATAGGACTACTCCATCGCTAGTAGCATACTTTAAGATAAAGGTATTTTATACTTTGTACTTCATGAATAAATAGGTGCCTTTGCAAGGGACACAAGTGATGGCCAGAACGCACCAAATTACAAACGATAATATCAACATACTAACATGTTTAAATGATTTGTCAGTTCCTGCAAAGCGGTCATAGGCAATGACAATCTTTGGGGGGATCACAAGTAAGTAAATGTAAAAGCAAAATGATAATATAAGGCATGCAATAGTATAAATAAGTCTAGGACTTCACTGTAAGGGGACTAAGACATGCCAAAACTTCAGAATGGCCCTTTAGGCCATTATAAGTGAATATCTTTCGGTGGTAAAACCATACGTGTTTTGCAGAAAGTGTCGTTAGACACTTTACACATAACCATGTTTCGCTTTCTATTGCAACACTAAAGGTATCCCATGATCCTCCACTTCAGGGATCACTCCTCAGGCTGCTGCTCTTATTATTTTTATCACCTCTTTCTTCTCTCTTTCTTTTTCCTGTGAGAAACTGACGATATGACTCATTGTTGTGAAGGTGAGAAAATGAGCGAGTGATGACTAAGTTCACCAGCAGGCATGGCATGCAGCGGCCGCCTGATTTCCTGCAGTATTTAACGTCTTCATGCAGGCAGGCTCTGCTTTATTGCCCCTGTGTGTGACCCCGGTGTAGTTTGGAGAGGCCGAGGCTGTCATTAGCAGGACCTTTGGCCCTCCCCTTCACTCTGCAGCCAGCCAGCCAGCTGGTCCTGCACTCCCTCATTAGCTCCAGTCCATCTCGGCTCCAGTTTACCTGCTGGTCGTCTTACTACCCTCCTCTTATCACGTAAACGGCTCTCTTTAACCTTGCCCCTCCCCCTCGTCTCGCCCCCGCCTCCCCCCTATCTTAATCTGTCTAATGTGTGTGTAAATAATGCTTGCGTGGTCCAGATAGCTTTTGTTTTACCATCAAACAAGCCCCGACCATGGGAACCTGGTCATTAATTACCATGTGATTCATGGTTATGGCTCTGTGTCTCGTCTCGCCACTAGTCTGTCATTAAGACTTTCCCAGACTTCCCATCCCGGCCTCTCCCAGCTAACAGCTCACCCACACCAGCACTCAGCCCAGCTAAATCATCACCACAACACAATATCAGCACCCTCTCCTCTACACTTGTTACCATGCATATTGAAATTACCACGATCCTTCTGAGATAACAGATGCAATAATAAGATTCTGCAGAATGGAAGTGTACAGGTTAAATATAGAAAAGCAATAAAATGGTTCAAATTAACTTTTCAGCTTGTATGAAGAATTAATCTGATAATCTACAGATTTACCTACAGTTATGTGGACACGACTTGATTTTTTAAAAATGCAATCAGAATACTTTTAACAAAATGGCAAGTTGAATACAATATTTTAAAATATTATTCCCTTAGACTGTAACTCACTCTGACACCACCCAGTGTTTTGTGGGATACGTTTTTGAAGGCTTGAGTACACTTGGTTTTAGGCTGTCACCATCCTGATTTTTGGCCTTCGCCATCTTGGTTTTTAGTCGTTGCCAACTCTATTGAAGAAGACTGGAAACTACACACTAACCTAGAAACTAAACCCTGGACTGCTGTTTTCAAGCCTCATATTCAACGTCATGTAGTATGGCATTTTGACCGTCACCATCTTGGTTTTTGGTGGTCGCCATCTTTGTTGAGGAAGACTTGAAACAAGACCCTAAACTAGAAACTAAACTCTGGACTGCTGTTTTGAAGCCTTGAGTATGGCATTTTGGCCACTGCCATCCTGGTTTTTGGCTGTCGCCATTTTGGTTTTTGGCCTTCGCCATCTTGTTTTCTGGCTGTCACCATTTTGGTTTTTGGCCTTCGCCATCTTGGTTTCTGGCTGTCACCATTTTGGTTTCTGGCTGTCACCATCTTGGTTTTTTTTGTAGTTGGCATCTCTGTTGAGAAGACTTGACACTGCACACTAAACTAGAAACTAAACTCTGGACTGCTGTTTTGAAGCCTCGAATTTGACATTTAGGCCATTACCATCTTTATTTTGGGCCATCACCATCTTATTTTTTTGCAGCAACATAAACATCATGCTGTATTGAAGAAGACTTGAAACTTGTCATTGAGACCATAAACTCATGTTTGTAATGTTTACTGAGGTAATAAATCAGAGAGAAGTAGGTTCATCTATACAGTCAGACTTCTTTTTGCAACCAGAATCGCCTCCTGCTGGATATTAGAAAGAATGCAGGTTCAAGGCTCTTCAGCAATGGCTTCACTTTTCAGAAAAAATACGGACACTTTTTCCTGAATTTTCCTGACTTTCTGCTTTTTTCTTTTGAAATACATGAGGGTTTCACAATTAAAAACTAAAAGGGTGACATTACAGCACATCAAGGTCCACCTGAATTAACCTGATGAGACGAATCAGGCATTTTGTCAACATTAATGAAGCCATTTCTTTTTCTCAGTCGTGACTTTACAATCTGAATAAATCCATAAAGGCAGCCTCCGAGCAATGTCTACTTTAGATGGTGATCGAATTAAACTCCTGCAGTTTAAATGAGCAGTGTCTCCACTCCTCGGTATGTATTGTGGGTTTCTGAGGAGCCAAGTGTCAAACTGTTTAAATCTGCTTGTCAGAAATGTAGATTCATTTGTGAAGCCCTGTGCTCTGAGGACAAGTTCACGAAATCACAAGAGTCATTTGTCCTTGTTTTCTGGTGTATTGAAGTCTGAGGCTGCCACTCAGAGGAAGCGAGGCGCTGCCATCAGTCTGCTGTCAGTCGCTTCGTTCAGTTTGAGGTTTAGTAACAGCTACGAACTAGATGGGGATAAGGCCAAGAGGCTGGCAGGAGTAATCTTACTGCCACCCCCAACTCTGCTCTCAGTGTGTCTTTCTGCTGCATGTGTCTACAACAGCTATGGAAGCTCAGTAATGACAAAAACAGCTGGGAAAATGAGTGCAATACATTAACTCAAGATTTAAGTGCAATGTTGAACTATTTGATCATAGAGTAGAAAACGATCACCAGAAAATGAATCGGCAATAATTGACATAATTGCAAAGCTGCCAAAATTTCTCTTGTTCCAGCCTGTGAAATGTGAATATTTGTTATTTTTGTCAGTGTTCTGTGATATGAACTTGAATATTTTGGTGTTTTGGGCGGTTAGTTGGATAAATAAGCATGCAAAGCAGCTTTCATTATGATATGTTGTGAGCCAAATGATTGATTGGAGAAATAATCAGCAGAGTTGTCATGAATTATAATAATTGGTTGTTGCCGCTCTACTTAAGCATATACATGTTATTCTTATTTCTGCTCGAGATATATGTTGTACTTTTTACTATAATAAATAGGGCCCTCAAAGGTAAGGCGATAACGTGTTAACATACATTCATTTTAATGCCACTAATTTAGCAGGTGTATGAAACTAGAAAACCTAAAGAATCCTAAACTAACTCGTCAAGGAGGCTAAATAACACGCCAAACTTGACCCTTATTTTGATGGGGAAAAACTGTCATGTCCATGTTCAAAGGGGTCTATTGACCTCTGACCTCCAGATGTGTGAATGTAAATGGGTTCTCTGGGTCCCCACCAGTCTCCCCTTTACAGACATGCCCACTTTATGATAGTCCCAGTCAGTCTGGATCAAGTCATAGTCAAGTCAGCACTCTGACACACTGACAGCTGTTGTTGCCTGTTGATTGAAGCAGATTTTTGATGCTAAAGTCAGAACCTGGGAGAGTTTCTGGACAATATCTGTCATTGTTTTGGGTTGTTAATTGATTTCCAATAATAAACATAGACATTAATTTGCATTAAGCAGGATATTTACCACTCCTATGTTGATAAGAGTATTAAATACTTGAAAAATCTCCCTCCCCAGATAAAAAAGGTGATTTATTTGCAATTAATCGTGATCAATCATGGACAATCATCCAATTAAATATTTTCTTTGACTGACAGCGTATTAATACTATTTCTGAGCACAAAACAAATTCAGAAGGAAGTCAGTCTGTGAGTCTTTGAGAGCACACACAAACAGATGGATGTTTTGTGCTTCAAAAGGAGTCGCGTTACCCTCTTACGGTCTCAAGCGCGACAGTTCGCGACAGACACTTCAAAGTGAGCGCTCAACAAATCTGAGTTTTACACAAAAATTGTTTTGTGTTAATGAAGTTAATGAAACTTGTTAGTTTGAGTAGTGGCATTAATAAACCTCCATAGATTTTGGCTGTGTGTGTTTGTATACTGTATGTCTGTGAGTGCTTGGTGTTTTTTGTGAGGGTGTTGCTCCAGCTGCCCCAGACTGTAACTTACTCCACACACACACACACACACACACACACACACACACACACACACACACACACACACCCTACTTGACCTCTCCAGCCCAAACAGTTGCTCACGTCACTTCAGTGAAGGCGAGAGCAGCCAGACTGTAAACGCTCTGCTCGATCATCAAATCATTTTGGCAACAAATCCTGGTTTCAGGTGTCTCCACGTCTCACTTTGCTCAGTTTGTGAGGTCCTGCTGTCCTTCCTGCTGTCCTTGTGCCGTCTGTGTCGACATGGACATTGAATCTCTGCATGTCTCCACCCCATGGCATTAGCACACTGTTTTTTAACTGTACTTCTTTCAGCTCTCAGCTGAAAGTAGAAGCACTAGTATTTCATTTTATTTGTTTATATTTTATGAATGCATCCTTATACAGCGGCTCATATATCTTATGAAACTTATTCCTCATGTTTTCAGTCTTCACAACTTGGTTAGGTTTAGGAAAAGATTTGGTTTGGGTTTCAATGACTACAGAAGTTACATGACAATCATTGACTTCTGGTTTCACTCGGGACGTTAACAGTGGTCTCCTGGGTCAAAGTCTGGTGTTTTTGGACCCATCCACCCCGACCTCCTCCCTACACAGAAACTCTCTCTTTATACTTACTGGTTGACGATTATGTGGATCACAAACGAATAGAGAGGTAAAGTCCCTCCTCTTCTGGTGGACCACCATGGGACCTTATTTTGGAAAAGATATGTACAATAGTCAATGAGGATTTTTTGATATTGTTTGAATTGCACCATGAATCACACATATAAGTTTGAGTAAGACGTAGTTTTATTGCCTAAACCTAAAGAATCCTTTTTGTTTGTGTTCAAAACGTGAAGTTTCTTTCAGTTTTGCGTTACATGTATCTTTTAAGTTTCATTTTCACTTTTCCAACATAGCAGGTTGATCGATAACAGCCTTATGAACCTACTATTATATAACGCCTATTCAGTAGCCTGATAACAGTCAGATTGGGTCTTCATTCAGTGTTGCCTAAACCTGAAGAAGTTGTAGTTTTATTACCTAAACCTAAAGTTGTCATTTTATTCCATAAACCTAAAGTAATTGTAGTTTACTTGCCTAAACCAAAAGAAGTTGTAGTTTTATTTCCTAAACCTAAAGTTGTCATTTTATTTCGTAAACCTAGTTGTAGTTTACTTGCCTAAACCTAAAGAAGTTGTAGTTTACTTGCCTAAACCCTAAGAACTTGTAGTTTTATTCCCTAAATCTGAAGAAGTTGTAGTTTTATTACTTAAACCTAAAGTTGTCATTTTATTCCGTAAACCTAAAGAAGTTGTAGTTTTGTTGCCTAAACTTAAAGACGCTGTAGTTTTGTTGCCTAAACCTAAAAAGTTGTAGCTTTGTTGCCTAAACCTAATAAAGTTGTAGTTTTGTTGCCTAAATCTAAAGAAGTTTTAGTCTTATTACCTAAACCTAAATAAGTTGTAGTTTTGTTGCCTAATCCTAAAGAACTTATTGTTTTATTCTAAACCTAAAGAAGCCTTTTTGTTTGTGTTCAAGACATTGAAGTTTCATCCAGGTTTACGTTACGTGTATCTTCTGAATTTCATTTTCAGTTTTCCAACATAGTAGGTTGATGTATAGATTACAGCCCTGTGAACCTAGTATTGGTAAGATGTGTGTCGATAGCGCCTGTATGAACACACACACACACACACACACACACACACACACACACATTGGTGAATACACTGATGCTGTTGTGAATTTATGCTCTCACACACTCGCAGTGTGAAGCTCTGGTTCCAGCAGGTTTCTCATGCTGCATGTGCTTCCTCTATTTTTAGCCACCTCATTAAACTGGCGCTAATGATTCTTAGCCGTGTAAATGGTCTGATAAGCTAATTATTGGAGGAGAACAACCTACTTCCATCCCACCCACATAAAGGCCTCTCTCTCTGCGTCGCTGCTCCGTTAAAGCCCGTCTGATTGATGGCGGAGGTTTTGGCGAGCGCCGTCTGTTTCTGTTATCACCGGAGAGAAGTTTCCGGCATCCACCGAAAGTGGAAACATTTACACAGCGAGCGTCGGAGACGGGATTTAGCTGATCTCATGGTTTTTATTTGTTCTTCACATCAAACTGTTGAGAGGTTTGAATCACTGATGTTGTTTAACTGTGACTGAGGATTAGTTTGAAAGGGTCATGCCTGACTGACGCTTTCCTCCTTTTCCTTCTTAATTTCAGACCCTCTAATACCTCCGTTAGCTCTCTGCATCATTTGCTTTTTCTCGTTCATGATCTCTTTTCTTCTAACAAAATATATTGACTCAGATTTTATACTCCACTACAGAGAAAGAAAAAGAGAAAGTCTGAAAGAAATGTGTCTTATGCTGCTGGGATCAGCTTGTTTTTAACACATATAAAAACAGCTGAGCAGCCATGCTCGTAGCTTTTGGTAACTTCACTGCACAGTGGTGCTTTGAGCTAACATGCTAATGCTAGGCAAGTATAATGGTTACCATGTTCCCCGTCTTCTTTTTTGCCCGTCACCATCTTGATTTTTTAGCCTTTGCCATCTGCATTGAATAAGACTTGAAACTAGACACTAAACTCTCGACTGCTGTTTTGAAGCCTTGAATTTGGTATTTTGGCCACAGCCATCTTGGTTGTGGGCCATCACCATCTTGTTTTTATGCAATAAAATGAACATCACGCTGTATTGAAGAAGACTTGAAACTAGCGATTGAGACCATAAACTTCATTTTCTTATAGACTTCTGCACAGTCAGACCTCCTCTCCTCTCAGAGGAGTCGCCTCCTGCTGGCTATTAGAAAGAACACAAGTTTAAGGCACTTTTGCATTGGCTTCACTTTTCAGACCCAGAGGTTGACCACTGGCACTAAACGCAAAGTATAGCTGAGGCCGATGGGCATGCCTTTAGTTTTACAGGTATTTGGTATATTTGACAAAAAAAATGACCTGCTGGTGGTGCTAGAGGAAAAATGAAGGGATCACAAACATTAGTACAATTCATCCTGATGGGAAAATGAACCAAATCCATCCAGCGGATGTCGAGGGGATCACCAAAGTTAGTAGGAGTCATCCTGAAAGTTTGCACCAAATTTCATAACAATCCATCACAAAGATAGTGTGAGTAAAAATACAGCTTTGAACCCTCAACCACAACTCAGCTGGCAGCAGCATATAAATTAATTCAAACACATTAATATTAATTAAACATACAAAAAACTAGCCAACAACCTTGAGGCCAGAGACAAAAATGTAAAATGTGAAATGGACAATTAAGTGTTGAATTAATAACAAAGAGCCCAGTTTGTGAGGCGCGTGGTAGTAACAGCAGGTCTGTGCTCAATGGGCCGTGCTGCAGTCACCACCGTTAGGAAGTACAGGACGGGCCCGGGCATGTGAGCTGACCCTGCTGCACATCTAAGCATCCAGAGGAATGTGAGTTGCCTGCATGTGCTGAGGGGTGGGGTGGCGACGGCGGCAGCGGCGGTGGCGGTGGTAGACGGTGCAAAGGTTCATCTATATAGCTGTCGGTGGGTCGTCATGTAGGTTTACGGAGGAAGGAAGAAGCAGAAGACGGGTTCAGTTACACCACCTTAAATCATGTTAGCATGTTAGGTGTTTAAACGGATGCTTCAGTGACAGCAAGTCTTCATTTTTCAGCAGTCCTCACACACTTAATCACACACTGATGTTACACTGCAACACAACACACAGGGGAGTAAGTGTAGACGCTGAGGCCTTCAGCTGTAGGGACGTCGGGAAATGACATCTGTATCGCAGAGAACGGAGGTTGAAGACCTTCAAAGGAACAATGTGTAATATTTCAAATATAATTCATAATTATGTTTTCAGTCTTATATCATCACCTGAAACTAAGATTCATTGTGTTTTTGTTTCGAATGAGCCATTTATATCTACAGAGGGAGCGGATCCTCCTCAGAGTCCGCCATGTGGATCCATGTTTCTACAGCAGCCCAGAATGGACAAACCAAGAGAGACTTTCATGTACTTGCTTTAGACCGTAGTCCTCACCAGCTGCCTGGCTTCTGTTGCTCCTAAAGTGGTGTCATTATGGTTGGATGGCCAACTGAGTGAGGTGAACAGCGTTACCACAGTTTTGCACTCTGCAGCTCAAGTTACCACAGCCCTGGAAAGACAGGAGTGAGCTGGTTGCAATCTGCAACCACACCACTAGATGCCGCCAAATCCTACACATTGTCCCTTTAAAAGACCTGTTATAAAAGTTTATTCAAATATCAATAGTTATTTTCAGTAATGCTGTGGGGAGGAAAAGTGCTAATAGTAAAGAAGAGTAGAGCTCAGGCTCACATAGCTCCAGTTTGGGGGATTTTCCTGCTTTCAGATAACTTGAAGAAAATATGGAGGGAAAGAAGGTACTAAAGATAAAAGGATAAGGAAATATGGAAGGATACAAAAAGGAAGGAAGAAAATGGGGAAGAAACAAGGGAAGTAAAAAAGGAAAGAAAAGGGAAGTTGTGTAGAAGTATGTAAAAAGTAGGGCTGTCAAAGTTAACGCGACAATTATACAATAATGCATCAGCACAAATTTGTTTTAATGCCACTAATTTCTTTAACATATTAATGCAACATTTGATTTTTAGGTTGTAGCAGCTCAGTTTTAAAGCTAGAGTGAAGACACTGGTATCTAGAAACCCTGATGAATCCACTGGTACCGACTCTTTATACTAGCTTGTTGTGAATGAGGCTAAACTGGCAGGGATTCCTGGTCCCTTGACTTAGCAATAATAACGCATTAATGTAAATTCACTTTAGCGCTACTAATATCTTTAACGTGTTAAGGTTGATCTTTTGGCGGTTGTAGTGGGCTCAGTTTTAAAGTGAAGATACTGTCATGTTATGTAACTAGAAAACCTAAAGAACGTAAAGGTGCCAACCAGGTCACCACTGTAAAGACATTAAATAAGATAAGATAAGATATTCCTTTATTAGTCCCACAGTGTGGAAATTCACACATTACAGCAGCAAGTGGATAGTGCAATAAAAGACAAGAAACATAGATTTAAAAACAGTATTAATACAAATAAAATAAATTAGTATATACATAATAGAAAAGTAAAGCCAGAAATATGTCCATTATATCAATAAATAATTGTCCAGTTACTATGATTTGAGCAGATGATGTAATTGTACATATGAGTCCTTATTGCACTTATGTCCGGTGAGTTTGTTGTGAATGTGAATGTGTATGTGGTTTACTGGGAGCAGTGCTGGTTGTGAATGTGTATGTGGTCTACTGGGAGCAGTGCTGGTTGTGAATGTGTATGTGGTCTACTGGGAGCAGTGCTGGTTGTGAATGTGTATGTGGTCTACTGGGAGCAGTGCTGGTTGTGAATGTGTATGTGGTCTACTGGGAGCAGTGCTGGTTGTGAAAGTGTATGTGGTTTACTGGGAGCAGTGCTGGTTGTGAATGTGTATGTGGTCTACTGGCAGCAGTGCTGGTTGTGACTGTGTATGTGGTCTACTGGGAGCAGTGCTGGTTGTGAATGTGTATGTGGTCTACTGGGAGCAGTGCTGGTTGTGAATGTGTATGTGGTCTACTGGGAGCAGTGCTGGTTGTGAAAGTGTATGTGGTTTACTGGGAGCAGTGCTGGTTGTGAATGTGTATGTGGTCTACTGGCAGCAGTGCTGGTTGTGACTGTGTATGTGGTCTACTGGGAGCAGTGCTGGTTGTGAATGTGTATGTGGTCTACTGGGAGCAGTGCTGGTTGTGACTGTGTATGTGGTCTACTGGGAGCATTGCTGGTTGTGAATGTGTATGTGGTCTACTGGGAGCAGTGCTGGTTGTGAATGTGTATGTGGTCTACTGGGAGCAGTGCTGGTTGTGAATGTGTATGTGGTCTACTGGGAGCAGTGCTGGTTGTGAATGTGTATGCCCCAGCAAACCACTCCATAAAATATGGCTGATGCCACCACGGTGTCATAAAATGTTTTCAGAAGTGTCCCCTGCACTCCAAAAGACCTCAGTCTCCTGAGCAGATACAGTCTGCTCTGGCCTTTTTTATGGCGTTCAGAGGAATTTGTTGTCCACTCCAGTTTATTGTTCAGGTGAACACCCAGGTATTTATAAGATGTCACCATCTCAATGTCTGATCCCTGGACCGGTGTTGGAGGGGGATGAGTTTACACTCAAAACATGTCCATTTTCAAAGGGGTCCCTTGACCTCTGACCTCCAGATGTGTGAATGTAAATGGTTTCTCTGGGTCCCCACCAGTCTCCCCTTTACAGACATGACCACTTCATGATAGTCCCAGTCAGTCTGGATCAAGTCATAGTCAAGTCAGCACTCTGACACACTGACAGCTGTTGTCGCCTGTTGGGCTGCAGTTTGCCATGTTCTGATTGGAGCAGTACTAAATGCAGTACCTGCAGTACCTTTCTGGACAATAACTTTTTTGGGTCGTTAATTGATTTACAATAACAAATATATACATACATTTGCATATTTGCCCACTCCCATGTTGATCAATGTATTAAATACTTGATTAATTGTGATTAACTATGATAATCGATTGACAGCTCTAATTCTATACTTTTCATGCATAAATCTCCCTTAAAAGTACATTCTGAACGGATAAAAAAGTGTTATTAATTTGCAGTTAATCTTGATTAACCCTTTTAACTGGAGAGGAGCAGAAACAGCAGTTTGTGTATGTGGTGGCTACGAGTCAGTTGTGTTTATTGCAGTAGCGCTGAGCAGCAGATTTAAGTTGTGCTTTCTGTCAGAAAGTAGTTTTAAGCTGGTTTTTATACAACTTTGAATTTATTGTTAATAAATTGTTCCTACATATGTTTGCATGCATCTGTTGCCGTCTCTCTCTTTCCTGGGTAAAATGTATGGTCCCTCCCTCCATCCCCTCGACCCTAGACGGAAACGTAGCGATCGACAGACCTAGTTTTGATCAACACGTTTGAACTAAATCTGACCCCCAGACCCTTCGGTTTGCGGCTCGGTGTCGGCATACATGACCGTGTTTCGTCACGGGAAACTCAGAACATGAGCCGCTCTGGCCAATTTATGGCTGCCAGTTTGGATAGATTTCTTGTCCCTGAACAGTGCAGCACTGTGCCTGATATGTTGGGTAAATCCAGGCTTAAGGCCCTGGCTTCATAAACTACAGGCTCCAAAGGTGTGTCGCACAGCTGAAGTGGCCCCCGGGCTGTTTGGGCTTACCGACTGTGATCTGAGCAGCCAGCATTCAGCAGTGTGTTACAGCCTCCTTCCTCTCAGGTTACAAATAAAATGCTCGATTAACTGAGAATTATCAAGATGTGTAGATTTTGAAAGAAAATGTCACGTCAGGACCAAACGACCCAAAGCTGCACGTTGCAATTGCTGCAAGCCAGTGGACAGTTAATACCAATAATTTAAAGGTACACCCTTCAATTTCAGACTGCCTCTGCTATGATTAAGTGCTGTAATACTCTGCCTCAGCTGTGTGTCCATCCTGCAAGCCAGTTTGTTTAAAACAGGGCAGTGAAATCATCGTCGGTGACCATCATCAGCATCCGGCAGTGTAACTCTCTGGCCGTTCGGACACTCGTTAAGTCTCGCAGACTTGTGTTTTTGGTCACCCTCTCGCCGTCTGCACCTGCTGACTGTGTTTCCCTCCGTGACGCCACCGTCGTCAGTAATCACAACCTCTCTGTGAACAAGCATAAACAGACATTAAACCCGCTGCTACTCCAGCCTGCATTTAAAAGATTGAGCCTGGACGCAGATTTGCTCCCCCACCGTGTAGGTTCCCCCGGTAATTAAAGAGATCAGCTCACCATAGTAGTTCAGCAGGCTGGGAGCTCCATTAAGTTGCTGTCTGTAGCACCCCCAGGTGGAAAAGCATGTTTATTAAATCATATATAAATGGGGACGTTAGAAAGCTGTGCAGCAGGGTGGGCAGGAGGTCACAGGTCAGGAGGTTGTCGGCCTCAGTTCATCTCTTGTTGCGTCCAGCTGATTCACAAAGTGTGAAATGGGGAGAAAACGTCGCGAGGCACCAAAAAAGACCTTTAATACGTAATCTACATTTTCTATAATTGTCCTCTTGTTATTTCCTGCTGTATGTTCCTTTAGTGGATGTTTCTCTCTGTGTATTCGTCTTTTTTATTATGTATCATTTAATGTATTTGTTAGTTTATTTCATGCTATAAAAGCACTGCAGCAGCCTCCATCTCTGATAAGGTGATTTTAAATTCAGCTTATTTTCTGTGTCTCTGCTGTTTGTCAGCAGGGTGTTTTCTGTCATTGCTGATATTTGTATTGATATTCATATAAAGTAATATGGCTTGACTAAGATTATGATTATTAGTAGTAAGAAAATAAAGAAAAATAAATTAAGAAATCCAGGTTAAAACTACTAAACAAACAAGTGGACAACAGGTTGAGGTTTAAAACAACAGAATGTGTATTGAACATGACAACCCTGTCTCCTAAAAAATAACGTTACCGTCTGGGCTGTCAGTCCATTCAAATATTTAATCATGATTAATTGCAATTTTTATCTATTCAAAATGACCTTTAAAGAGAGATTTGTCAAGTATTTAATACTTTTATCAACATGGGAGCGGACATTATGCTGCTTTATGCAAATGTATTTTTATTATTGTAAATCAATTAACGACACTAATCAATGACAGATATTGTCCAGAAACCCTCCCAGGTTCTGACTTTAGCATCAACAATCTGCTCCAATCAGAACATGACAAACTGCAGCCCAACAGGCAACAACAGCTGTCAGTGTGTCAGAGTGCTGACTTGACTAGGACTTGATCCAGACTGACTGGGACTATCATAAAGTGGGCATGTCTGTAAAGGGGAGACTGGTGGGGACCCAGAGAACCCATTTACATCCACACATCTGGAGGTCAGAGATCAAGGGACCCCTCTGAAAATGGCCATGACAGTTTTTTCTCGACAAAATTTAGCAGTTTGGAGCGTTATTTAACCTGGATGTGTCATGGATGTATTAAGAGAACTGGATCCAACGTTGGAGGCGGGGCTCTGTTCGTTCCTATGAAAGTTGATCAGTGGTGCATGAAGCTAAAATGGTTCAACTTCTGACTGGTATAGTACCCGAATCTTCAATGAACGGAGGAAGGAAATAACTCTGGATTCGACTATTAGTGTATTTCACAACTTTCACACCGAATGATTTAGGACTGTTAGAGTGTTCATACTGGGAGGTTGGTTACAGACATCACCTTCTCAATGTCAGGCTATGGGAAAAAAGGTTTTGGGCCGTCACTGTTGCATCTGTACATATACTGTACGTCTATGTTTACACGTACATGTATGTGACTAGTGTTTCCGATGCCTTTAAACATCTGGCAGCAGATGTAAATTCCCCCTGTAGGCTTAAGGCCTTTGCACGCTTTGTCCATAATTCATATCCTGAAACATCAGCTGTTAACACTTTGCCATTTTTTCACTTCAGCTTCGTTGACTGAAAAAAAAAAAAAAAATTACTTTTCCCACCACAAATTTCTGGCCATCACCTGATCACTGCTCTGTTGGCTCAGCAGCACACTGGTCCTGTTTGATCTACCCCCCCCCCCCCCCCGTGTCGCCTGTGATTGGGTGTGTGTGTGTGTGTGTGTGTGTGTGTGTGTGTGTGTGTGTGTGTGTGTGTGTGCGTGCTTTGAACTTCGCCCTAAGAGGAGGCCGGGCTGCACGTCGACCCTGCTTCAAACCCAGTTGTGTGGCCCTGAGTGGCCGACCTGAGGGCCCCAGTTTGTTTAGCTGCCGTACAAGTGCTCTTAAATGGAGATGTCTGGTGTGTGTGTGTGTGTGTGTGTGTGTGTGTGTGTGTGTGTGTGTGTGTGGAGAGATGGTGGTGGACCCTGGGGTGATGAATGGCTCCCCCCCACCACTTCACCCATTTGCAGCTGATCACCTGTTCTTTGGTCACAGGGAGGGGGGCTGTGGGTCTAGTCGAGGTTGCAGCTCAGTAGATGTTATTGATTTTCTCCTGGAGTGTTGCTGGTAGCTTGATGCAGCCAGCTCTGCAGTTGGTCGGTGTGGGTGTGTGATTAAACAGTGCAGCCTAGAGGTGCAACGACTAATCGATTAATTAATCGCAACCTATTTTGATAATCGATTAATTGGCTTCTTAAATGTGAATATTTTCTGGTGTATTTTCTCCTCTATGAATTTTGAAAAACATTCTTAACCGATGACCAAAATTTGATAACCGATTAATTAACCATTAACCGACAAGATTTGTGCCTCAGCGTTTGTACCGTCAGGAGAGTTACTGTAGCAGCCACGGTGCTGCGTTCACTGTCTCCAGTTCACGGTCTGGGGAGTAACTGTAGCAGCCACGGTGCTGCGTTCACTGTCTCCAGTTCACCATCTGGGGAGTTACTGTAGCAGCCACAGTGCTGCGTTCACTGTCTCCAGTTCACGGTCTGGGGAGTTACTGTAGCAGCCACGGTGCTGCGTTCACTGTCTGCAGTTCACCGTCAGGGAGTTACTGTAGCAGCCATGGTGCTGCGTTCACTGTCTCCGGTTCACGGTCTGGGGAGATACTGTAGCAGCCACGGTGCTGCGTTCACTGTCTCTGGTTCACCGTCAGGAGAGTTACTGTAGCAACCACGGTGCTGCGTTCACTGTCTCCGGTTCACCGTCAGGGAGTTACTGTAGCAGCCACGGTGCTGCGTTCACTGTCTCCGGTTCACGGTCTGGGGAGTTACCGTAGCAGCCACGGTGCTGCGTTCACTGTCTCCGGTTCACGGTCTGGGGAGTTACCGTAGCAGCCACGTTGCTGCGTTCACTGTCTCCGGTTCACGGTCTGGGGAGTTACCGTAGCAGCCACGGTGCTGCGTTCACTGTCTCCGGTTCACGGTCTGGGGAGTTACCGTAGCAGCCACGGTGCTGCGTTCACTGTCTCCGGTTCACCGTCAGGAGAGTTACCGTAGCAGCCACGGTGCTGCGTTCACTGTCTCCGGTTCACGGTCTGGGGAGTTACCGTAGCAGCCACGGTGCTGCGTTCACTGTCTCCAGTTCACCATCAGGAGAGTTACTGTAGCAGCCACGGTGCTGAGTTCACTGTCTCCAGTTCAGTCAGGAGAGTTACTGTAGCAGCCACGGTGCTGCGTTCACTGTCTCCAGTTCAGTCAGGAGAGTTACTGTAGCAGCCACGGTGCTGTGTGTAGTGTCGTGGACATGCAGCCACTTTCCCAGTAAAAGTCTTCACCACATTTAGTTTAGTTTAGCAGGTTGTCAGCTGTGTGTCTGCCCAGATTAATGATAGTGATTGTCTGACAAGTATGTGTGTTTGTGCTACGTTAGCAGCTGCTACGTTAGCAGCTGCTAGCTGCTAGCGTTGCCAGTGGCTTTGTGGCCGCTGTAGTGTAACTTCAGCTAGTTTCCGACAGACCGTGTGTATGTGGCGGTGGTGAGTGTGTGTTTGTTGGTGGTGTTACAGCTGTGAACGTAGCTGTAGCAGACAGGGTGTGTACAGTTTATTTGTCGGTGAATAAATGCTACGAGGCTACAAGCTACAACTCCTCAGCTGGACCTCCAGAGCCAACTTCCTGTATCTGCACCGGCTCTCTCTGAAGGTGGACCAGCTCTTCCTCCTTAAAGTGACGAGACGCTCCTCTGAGTTTTTCTCAGTTTTATAATTAGTTATTTATAGTTCTTTTAACCCTTTAACTGAACCGAATGCTTAATGTCGGCTATCAGATTAACGGTTAATTATCAACATCCCTGGTGGAAACCACTTACAGTGGTCACGGTTATTTGGATCAAAAACCTGGGGACAGCAGCATGCCTTTACAAATGCTGTTTAAATAATTTGCTAGTCTGCGCTCTCCACAAGCCATCCTAGTTTACATTCTTTTTATTTTAGTAAAAGAGTATTGTGTAAGATAAGATAAGATGTTCCTTTATTAGTCCCACAGTGTGTGTACAGCAGCAAAGAGGATCGTACAAACACCAGGAAGCAGCAGTAATAAAACAAAAGCAAGTTTCAACACAGTAAACAGGGGATGTGAAAAAACAGCAATAAGAAGATGAGGAATAAGTTTTCTTTTTCAAGACTAATCAAAGTAATAATCAACATATTATCAAGCTAGTTGTTAGTTGCAGCCCTGTGGTAAACCCATAGATACAATCAGAAGAGTGTTATTTGAATGTATTTTTCTCACTTTTTGAACAGCTCAACTTTATAATTGCTGTAATGTTGACTTTCAGTTTATGTGTTTCTTTCGGTAGATTATGTGTAGGTGTGTAGTGTAGTGTGTAGGACGACTGAGTGTGTGTTCAGTGATGCAGCTGCAGGATTTGTCTGTGAATGACGTCACCGTAGACAGTCCTGCTTCTGTTGTTTGCAGCGTTTTGAAGGAGTTGTTTATATTTCAGTAATATTCCCAGATCACAGGCAGGAAGATCATCATTATGCCTGCAGATCACAGGAGTAGTGTAGGTGACGCGTGTTTTAAGTTGGATTTTCCCTTTAAGCCTCTTAAGGCCTGCACTTGAGAAACAGCTGTAACTCTATGATCCCGAGCGCTTTGTTTGTGTTCATCCTCCCGACTTCCAGCAGAAAAAAAAGGGGAGCGTTTCAGCCGCTTGTTCTCAGCTTTCTTTGTTGTTTGGGGGCTTCACAAGAAATCTTGTGTGATGGCGCAGCGCCTCTTCACAGAGACCTAAAAAAACAGAGATAATGCTGACACACAATACCATATCATCGCAGCCCTCCATTGTCCCGGACAGAGTAAGGCGATTCTGCTTGTCATCTTTGGCAACAAAAGCTACCAGCTGCCTTTGTGCAGCCAACAAGTGTCGTTATTCAGCCCCAGTCAGTCAGCTCAGACCGAGGTGGGCTGAGAGCGCTATAGGCCGAGTGAGGCGATGTTCTGCCGGTCGCTGAAGAGGCCCGCGAGGCAGGTTTCCTGGCAGCAGACGTGGGTGTTGTCGTACACGTCTGTATCAGAAGAATGGGGAGTGTTGAGGCTCCTCGCCCTCACATTCCTGTCGGCTCGCTGCTTGTATTGTTGGCAACCGGGAAATTGAATCAAATTAGACTGTTGTAATCATGTCAAGTCTCTGGGTGGCTGCTAAGAGGGTTAAAACAGAGGAAAGGCTGCTGTAAACTCCTTTTCTCAATAACTCTCATCATAACTTTCTCAATAAAGGCCATTACATCAGTACAATCCCTCATGGAGAACTGGGCCACAGCGCTTGGTCCTGTTTTATATTGTGACCCCAAGAAGTGCTTTATCAAGCTGTTGGATGTCTGGAGAAAACCTCATAAAAAAGAGGGGTGGTCTATATATATATAGTCGTATAGGTTGAGGATGATACACCTCCTGGTTCAATACTATCGCGACACTTGGGTGCTGATTCGACAAGTATTGCAATGTTAAAGTATTAGTATTCTATGTTATGACATATTTCGATGGGATGACGTTAAATCAGACACTTCTAGGGAATTTTACTTTGAAAAATCTCTAAATTAATACAGTAAAAATGTTTGATTTTCAGCACGTATGTAGTCAGAGATGTTCTGAAGTGAAATCTATCAGGATCATTGTCAGGAATTATTTATTACATTTTCCCAGCATCCCAAAAATCAAAGAATAGATAAATTTCCCTCACAAATTAGTTGTATTTTCCTTTTAATTCATTCATGTTTTATACTTCTGGTGATTATAATCCAATTAATCTTATTTCCATACATGTGTTTTGTATATTCAGTTCCATTTCTTAACACCTTATTTTGAAAATCAGACGTAGTCCCAGGTGTCTACTTCCTCTAACTCCTCCAAGGTGGTCTCTAGCTCTCCGTCAGCTCCGTTCTCTTTATCCATCCATGGTCAGCTCCATCGGGGCCGTCTGAATGCATTTAACATAAATGTCAGTATATGGCGCTCTACAGTCGTAGCGTCGGCCCGTCGGACCACGGAGACGAGAGCGACGGCCAGCCAGACCGCACGTTACCGCCGTACGATAACGTTTCCCGTCTGTGACGGAGTTAGCGTGCAGCTTTAGCCGTGATGTCTAGCTCTGCTTTTCCCTCCTTTACTGGATGTGTAGTGTTTACCAGGCTGGATTTAACATGGAGGGTGGAGGTCAGATCTACGCTGACCCTCCAACCTTTAATACTTTCTCGTCTTGGTTCACTGTTTCTTTTGGCTGACCAGTACTGAACGGATATGACGTCACATTATTCAGACTACAACAATAAAAGTGGTAACTTCCCTCTGCCTCCACATAGATTCAAATGAAGCCAATATATTGATTCTGGCATTAAAAAATCAATTGTAAAATAAATCTTGATACATAGGTGAAGATATTTTTCCCCAGCCCTAGTAAACAGCCATGCTCTGTGACAGAGCTTTGATTTAAAGTGATTCAGCATGGGAGATGTTGAACGTGGCGTCAGGTGTGATACGAAGCAGGTCTGGTGTTTCTGGGTCTCAAAGTCACACAGCGAGCGTCGGGATTATCTGGTGATCTGCAGAGCAGCGCTGGGCGGCTTTGTGCTGTACAGGAAGTGTGTAAAGATATCCTGACGCTTCCCCGTATCCTGGGGGCTGGAAACCACATAAAGGAGAGAAAACAATACCGCCAGCGCCGGAAATCCTGCCGTCACAGACAGGTGGGGTGACAATGGCTGTCCTCCCTCCCTCCCTCGTTCCCTCCTTCCCTCTTCGTCTCTGCCTCATCCATCTTGCCTCTCACTTCTCCTCCTTATCTCTCTTCCATCACACTCTCACCTCCTTTATTATTTGTTGCACCTCGTTCTTTCTCTCCATCCCTTCATTTATCTCACTTTCTTTTGTCTTCTGTTTTCTCCATGTCACCTCCTCCTCCTCTTATTTTTCTCTCGTCTGTATTCTCTCTCTCCTGCTTCTCCTCTCATATGCACTCTTGCATCCTCCTCTTTGTTTTCAGGCTGAATGTGAAACACATTTTCAAGGCAACATGCAAAGACAAGCAAGTGGAAGCAAGAAGACACAAATTCGCTCCTCAGTGGTCACGAAAATAAAATGTTATTGTACGTTTTTGCAGACGACTGACGTGTTGCACGTCAACGTTTCTGGATGAAACCTATGTTTCAGATCAGTCTTGTATCACGCTTACAGTAACACACATTACAGCAAGGTTAATGTTTGAAATAAGGCTGTTAATAATTAACCATTTAACCGACATTAAGCATTTTAACAGATTTAACTGAAAAGAAATAATGATAAGTAATTAAAAAGCTGATAAAAACTCAGAGGAGCAGCTCACCACTTTAAGGAGGAAAGCTGGTCCACCTTAAGAGAGAGTCGGTGCAGATACGGGAAGTTGGCTCTGGATTTCCAGCTGAGGAGTTGTAGCTTGTAGCCTCGTAGCATTTATTCACCGACAAATAAACTGAACACACACTGTCTGCTACAGCTGCGTTCACAGCTATAACAGGGGAGGCTGAAGCAGGAAGAGTTAACCCTGTTTTTCAAGACGGGCTTCACCAGATCAAACTTTGCGGTTTTGATGCTTCCATGTAGTTTGTGCTGAAGTCTGAGTCTGAAGAGCGTAGCCACAGGTGAACCTGCGACGATTTATACATGTAAGAAGTTAGTAGGTTTTAGGAAGCAGAAACATCAACACTTGAGTGTAAATCGAACCTTTTTGTTTGTGTAGTTATATCTAAATTATCTGTAAGTAGTAACAGAATAAAACAAAAATTAAAGATATGAGTCATATCCTGTAGGTTTCCTTTATCCCCTCTCCGTCTCTGCACTCGTCGTTTCTTAGTTTCTCTTTTACTTTTCTCTTTCCTGACCTGCCTCCTCTATACTTCTACATTTCCATTTTCTTTCTCCTCCTCCATCATCATTTTATTCGTCTTCGTCTCTTGTTTCTCCTTCACTCCTCTCTGTTTGTCTTTCCTCTCTCTGTCATCCACCTGCCCTCATTTTCTCCTCCCTCTCTCTTTCTCCACCTGTTATCGCCTCAGTCTTACTCACGTGTCACCTCCTCATTTCTAATCTCCTTATCTCACCTCCTATCTGTGTCTCATCCCTCCTTGTCTCTCCCTGACTATCCGTTACAGCGTCCCTCCGTTGTTTTGGCTTCGTCTCCGTCGTTGCATAATCGCCATCGCCCCGGCTCGGCCGCTGGCCGCCGGCCGGGCTCGGGTTGATTGACGGTGGGAAGAAAAGCGAGAGTGTTTATTTTGATTCCTCGCCCGTCTTATCTGACGAGATGTGCAATTATCTCCTCAGAAGAAGGAGGTTGGTGGGAGGAAATGGCTTCTGCAGTTTGAGGTGACAGCGGAGAAGACGTCGGTGTGTAAACAGATTTCTCACACTGACACTCTTCATATCCTGCTGCCACAACAAGGTGGATTCAAATAGATATGAGGAGTGATGTGTGACGTAAATACCGTGTGGTGGACACACAGATGAACAATAGCTGTGAACATTTGCTTGCTGCAGCCTTTTGTCGTCATAAAACTGATCATTTTCTCTAAATTTAATGAACAATTTAATTGTTATGCTGCTACAGTAACTCTCCTGACGGTGAACTGGAGACAGCGAACGCAGCACCGTGGCTGCTACAGTAACTCTCCTGATGGTGAAGTGGAGACAGTGAACGCAGCACCGTGGCTGCTACAGTAACTCTCCTGACGGTGAACTGGAGACAGCGAACGCAGCACCGTGGCTGCTACAGTAACTCTCCTGATAGTGAAGTGGAGACAGCGAACGCAGCACCGTGGCTGCTACAGTAACTCTCCTGATAGTGAACTGGAGACAGTGAACGCAGCACTGTGGCTGCTACAGTAACTCTCCTGACGGTGAACTGGAGACAGTGAACGCAGCACCGTGGCTGCTACAGTAACTCTCCTGACGGTGAACTGGGGACAGTGAAAGCAGCACCGTGGCTGCTACAGTAACTCTCCTGACGGTGAACTGGAGACAGCGAACGCGGCACCGTGGCTGCTACAGTAACTCTCCTGACGGTGAACTGGAGACAGTGAACGCAGCACCGTGGCTGCTACAGTAACTCTCCTGACGGTGAACTGGAGACAGTGAAGGCAGCACCGTGGCTGCTACAGTAACTCTCCTGATGGTGAACTGGAGACTCAGTTGTCTGTTGTGCTCATATCCTGCAGCTGGGACACCGCTGCATGCGAGGCACAAATCATGTCAGTTAATGGTTAATAATCGGTTAACGAGGGTCGGTTATCGGATAAGGAGTACGCAGAGAAGCCCGTTAAAATGCCATAAGGAGGAGGGCTGGGTCAGTGTTGGACACACAAAGTCAGCCATGGTTTCTGTCATTCAGAAAGTCAATCTTCCTCTGACCTTAACCAAGTAATGTTTGTTTCTTAAAGGTAACCACGTTAACCACCGAGCTGGCAGATCAACATCATATGAGTCATTTAGTCCTTTAGTTATGACAGCATGTTGCACCAGCAGTGATCACAACGAGCTGTTTGTCCTTCTTAAGTGTCCAGTTGCCTCAGATAGCAGCGCCGGACCCTCGGTGGCATTTCGACCTGACAGACGCTCTTTGTGTTAGTGTGGCTGAGGCTGAGAGGTGTGAGTGTGAGTGAGGGAGTTCAACAGGTGACCCTGAACCACCAGGACAGACGGCCGGGATGGGACGGGATGACAATGTGTGTGTGTGTGTGTGTGTGTCCTTGTGTGAAGACAAGTTAGTGGAAACATATCTGTGAGTGTGATGTGTGTTAGTCCTCTAAATGTCTGCATGCGTGTTCCAGGAAAAGCATTCGTCGCATGTGTCCGTGTGTTTTCTAGTCTGACTGATGACGTGACAGCCGTCTGCTGGGAGTGTGCAGGAGGAGGACGGGGGACAGATGCCTCTGAAAGTCGATCCCATTGTCTCATCTTCAGTCTCCTTCACTGCATTTTCAGTTGTTGTATAGAAAGGGGGGACGGGGCAGGGGGACGGGGGGGTGTTACAGTTTAATAAGACTGTTTTCACAGTTGTTCTCCTTCTCCTGGAGACCGCCTGCTAACGCCGACCTCGCTGTCAGCCGGGGGCTGAAGGTCAGGGCATCCCGGTCACAGGGGTTCCAGTTCCTCATTTACAATCCTCAAATTCTCATCCAGGAACAGAGATGTCTCATTAAAAGCAAGGTGTCTGATACCAATAGACCCTCAACGTCATGATTACATCACAGTGTCGGAGGCTAATGCTAACAGTGGGCTAAAGTTACACAACCAAAATGTCATCTTGCTGCGTTGTTGGCTGCCAGAATCCAGATATCACAACGTTTGAGATGACAAACTGTGATTCGAGGCTCTAGAGAGCTACAATATCAGAGAAACGTTTCACAGATGGAGAATAAATTTGCTAATATTTAGCCTGCTAACAGCAGCCATTAGCTCCAATTAAAATGATAACAGTTTATGAGATATGAGATAAACATGAGAAAGTTGCATTATAGGAAGTGTATTAGATGGTGTTTTGGGAGTTTTGCCCATACTAGGGACTGAAAGTCGGGATATCTCAGCCTCTGCTGCCTCAGTCTTTCAGGGAAAAATATCTTTTCATATGCTCAGTTCTTTTTTAATGCTGAAGAAATACACATTTACGTTAATGGACACATTACATGACAGAGACTGAAGTTTGAGCTCTGGTTGTTAAAATCCAAACTTTTTGTCTGTCCTTTCTCTTGTTTGACTGTTTAAAGTCCACACTGGTAAATGCTTGTCAGTGCTTTGATACCAACACCAGACGGGTGTCACAGTCGCTGACGGGGTGACTGAATGGGTTTGAAATGTAGCGCACCACACACTGCACAGCCACTCCGTTTTACTGCATCAAACTGCCTTTTAAATGCATTTTCACAAATAACTTCACCACATCTTGTGTCTTTAAGAGCCGACACTCATTCCAACTTGATTTATTGATCGGGGTGGTTTTTCTAGGAACGTCTGTGAGGGTAATTACCCTCATGTGGTCCAAAAATCCCTCAAGAGGGCTTTTTAATCTGCATGCCAAGACATGATGTAGTCAGTCCGAGAGAACGATGCGGGGACGACGGGCGAGAGACGAGACGCAAGACAACGTGGAGACACTGGGGCTCTCACGGCGGCACCAGGCCTGTCAGATCTGCTTTTTCCATCCACCACTACTGTTAATAAAACTCAAATGTTGGGATTTTTTTCATTGACTTTGGTGTTAATCAGACCTCTCCTGCACCAGTCGGCTTTCACTACTTTGTGGCTTTAGAGCTGTAAGAAAGTGATGCTTTTGAAATTCAAGGCACGGGGAGTTTTTACAGCCATGCATGTATTGACATACACAGTTTCTCAAAATAGAAACACTCAAAAGTCATTTTTCTGCTATGATTCATACCAGTTAAATAGATGAGCCTCTACACTTCCTTGTAAACGCTGAATGAGGTGACAGCATCCCACCAGGCTGCACGAAGTTACAGGCTTTAGTGACATAATTGCTGCATTAAGTGAATGCACTGCACAAGCAACTTCAAATTTTGGCCTCCCATGTCAGCGATCGTTTGATTTGAATTATTACCCTGAAATCGTGATTTGAGACTTCCTTTAAGGCCGTTAATTTTGGATTTCTCCTGCTGCTTTTACATCTATCTGAGGAGTTTGGATGAAGCAGTAGGATGTTAGAGGATGGGACGATGAGACTCTTAATGAAGGCACAGTTCCACATTGGATGTGATGAAGGGCGTTATCCTTGCTCTTAGGTCTCAGAAACCAGTGGCGGTGGAGAGCTGACTCATCCTTGGATAGACTTGCCACAAACTATTAGCCGGCAGAGACACGCGACTCAAGCTCAAGAGTGTGATAACAATCAGTCGTTAATCTTGTCAACGACATTTCACCAGAGGCGTTCCCCGACTCACCCTGACAGAGTTTGTCTTGAGGCTTGTGGAGGCGGATGATCCTCCCTCCTGTCAGGACAACAGGATGTACTGAGATCGGATCGTTCAGACCACATTCAGAGGTGGTCTGGGCTGCATCTCTACGACTCAGATGACGTCCTGCTGGGATCCCGTCTCTGCGCTCCTCAGGTCAATATACAGGCAGACGTGAGCGCTTGTTTGACTCACGGCTTGGAAATGGCTTCCGTCCTCTACTGTATCCTGTCGGTTCAGCTGTATTTTCTTAAAATAAATCTTATCTAAAGGCTTTATAATCTACAGACCGTGTTGGTGGTTTTGTTTCCATGTTTTGTATGAAGCTGACACCCACCCGTTCACTCTCTCATCCTCACCTCTCTGAAGCTCTGTGCTCTGCTGTTTCCTGGCAAAGGCAGCTCTGTCGGCGGCACGGTGGTCCCCGAGGACCGCCGGTACAATAACCTTTCATTTTGATGTTAATTAATGTACTTGAAATCACAAATAAGTTGGATACTTCTACTGACATTCATGCAATATTACGTCACAACGTCACAACGTTTATTTGCATATAGAGCCGGAAGTGAGATCGGATCGGATCGGACGTACTTAAAGCTGTCCACTTGAGATCGGATCTCTCAGGATGCACGTTAATGCCAGGTCTGAACAGGGCCTTAACAACAAGAACTTCAGGCAGCGTTTGAAAATTTAAGATTAACCATATAGACACAGCCAGTCTTCTAGCTGATGGTCTTGTTAGGTATGCAGGTCAAGTAGAGGCGTCGGTATTACTTTGACACTGTTTCATAACCACTTAAAAACTCCTTTTAAGTTTATGAAAAGAAATAAAAGAAATTTCACAGGGTCCATTTTGTAGCTGTTTTGGAGCTGTCTATCACATCACCATCAATTGTCTCCAAGGTCAAGAAAGACTTTCATTCTCAAATTAAATAAAAACAAATAAATCTTCATAATTAGGGCTGTCAAAGTTAACGTCTTGTTAAAATTTGTTTTAACAGCACTAATTTATTTACACATTAATGCAACTTTTTAGGCTGTAGAGGATCAGATTTGAAACTAGAGTGAAGATACTGTATCATATGAAACTAGAAAACCCAATGAACCCATCGGTAACAACTCTGTTATCGTAGCTTGTCAGGAAGAAGTGTGAATTATGCTTCAAATTTACGGTAAATTTTGGTGAGGAAAAAACGTATGTCCATTTTCAGAGGGGTCCATCTTACCTCTGACCTCCAGATGTGTGAATGTAAATGGGTTCTCTGGGTCCCCACCAGTCTCCCCTTTACAGACATGCCCACTTTATGATAGTCCCAGTCAGTCTGGATCAAGTCATAGTCAAGTCAGCACTCTGACACACTGACAGCTGTTGTTGCCTGTCATAATAATAAATCTATACATACATTTACATCAAGCAGCATATTTATCCCCTAACATGTTGATAAGAGTATTAAATACTTGACAAATCTCCCTTTAAGGTTCATTTTGAACAGATATAAATGTGATTAGTTTGCGACTGATCGTGATTAACTATGGACAGTCATTAGAGGCTGTATTTTCCTCTTCAGCTGTTACAACAAGCCTTTGGAAAAATGGTTCATTTCTGTTGCATTATGTTGAGCAAAGTCTAAATGAGGAAAGAGTAAAAGTAGAGCATCTCAAGACTCTTTTAGATGCGTGCTAGTCTGAAGTTGCTGCTGTTTTATGTCCATGTTTCTTATGTAAATTCAGTTGTAGTCTGTTTGCTCCCAGTTAAACCATAATGTTGTCAGGGCTTCAGTTTGTTTTAGGAAATCCACGAGGCCAAATCTGACCAACATCGTGCCGGTTTTCTCTTTTGCAATTTTATGGGCACGCAGTTGAAGCCACCAAGACACACACACACACACACACACACACACACACACCAGCCAGTCCCCTCACTCATTCTGTGTTTCCATTGGTTGGTGAAGCCAAAGTGACCACAGATTAGATAGCTGTCATTGATGCCTATAAACAACTGCTCCTCTCACGGCCTCCAGAGGAAGACCAAAGCTACAAGTTACCATTACTCACACTCACACACACACACACACACACACACACACACACACACACACACACACACCACACTCCCTTGTGCCGTGTCACATTAACAGCGTTGACACTGCACGCCACAGAATCAGTTCAAGCTGTATTTGACCCGCCGTGACCTCCCCAACCGCTGAACTCACAGACCTCTCTGGCCTCCGTCCGCTCGGTTTCCACGGCAGCGACGGAGCCGGAGCCCCGCCCAAGGTCAGTGTCACCATGATGAGCGAGGTCACAGAGGCATGCGTGTAGCGCTCGGCGGGGCTCGGCAGCGCCGGACCGCATAATAGGCTAATCACTGTAAAACAAACATGCTGACTTACCCACAACCCCCCTCGCCCTGCTCCCCCGGTGTGATTTAGGAGACTGTGGTGTACGGTGGAGGCAAACTGCAAGGGCAGCCCTCATTCTCACCATGGCATTAAATTTGAAGAGGATATATGTGGTCTCCGAGCAGTCAAAACAGTACTTATACTTGATTCTCTGCACACACAACATTTCCCTGCTGTTATTCTGCTTCTCACTGAGCTCTGAGGCAGAACGGACACTCGGGGTCTCGCTGCGTCTCCTGAATGTGAGCCGATGGCGGAGACGGTATCTGTTAGTTCATTCTGACAGGGCGTTAGCATCAGTAAATACCACAAAAAGCTCATAAAAACTAGTTAATTGTTCATGCAGCTCCAGTTGAGCTCATGAGCTTTAAATATCCTTTCATGACTCCCTGACACCACTTTCCAAATCGTTGTTTTGAAAGCCTCTAGTAACTCTCAAGTCTTTACACTCAAGTCCCAAACTAGTCGTGAGTCCTAAACAAGTCTTAAATACACCCCTCACCAAACAGAGTATTAGTATATTCAGTTAACAAAAACCATGAATGCTTTTCAGATTTGTTAAAACTAGGGTTGTGGATCAATTAAAAATATTTAATCACATTATTATCTGTTCAAAATGAACCTTTAATGGGGATTTTTCTAATCATTTAACACTCTTATCAACACGGGAGTGGACAAATATGCTGCTTTATGCAAATGTATGTTTATATTATTGGAAATCAATGAACAACACAAAACAATAACAAATATTGTTTTGAGATAATCTACTTTTACTCTTTCCTCATTTAGACTTTATTCAAGATAATTTAAAAGAAATTAACTATTTTATCCAAAGGCCTGTTGTAACAGCTGAAGAAGAAAAAAAAATACAAAATACAACCTCTAATCTCTATTTAATTGTGTGTCCAACTTAAATATATATTACAAATAGGACAGTCAATCGATTACAAATAGTTAATCGTGATTAACCCTATGATTTTCCATAGTTAATCACAATCAGTCGCAAATTAATCACATTTCTTATGTGTTCAAAATGAACCTTAAAGGGAGATTTGTCAGGTATTTAATACTTTCATCAGCATGGGAGTGGATAAATATGCTGCTTTATGTAAATGTATGTATACATTTATTATTGGAAATCAATAAGAACACTAATCAATGACAGGTATAGTTCAGAAACCCTCCCAGGTTCTGACTTTAGCATCAACAATCTGCTCCAATCAGAACATGGCAAACTGCAGCCCAACAGGCAACAACAGCTGTCAGTGTGTCAGAGTGCTGACTTGACTAGGACTTGATCCAGACTGACTGGGACTATCAGAAAGTGGGCATGTCTGTAAAGGGGAGACTGGTGGGGACCCAGAGAACCCATTTACATCCACACATCTGGAGGTCAGAGGTCAAGGGACCCCTTTGTAAATGGACTTGATGGTTTTTCCTTAATGTAAGTTTGGAGCGTTATTTAACCTCCTTGGTGACAGCTAGTCTGCATTCATATGATCTGGTATGATCCCATATCTTCACTTCAGCTTTAAAACTGAGCCCACTAGAACCTAAAAATCACAAGTTGTGTTACTAACGATATTAGTGGCGTTAAAAGAATTTGCGTTAACAAGATATTATTGGGTTAACTTTAAGATAAGATAAGATATTCCTTTATTGGTCCCACAGTGGGGAAATTCACAACTGCCACAAATTTGACAGCCCTATTTTAAACATGTGGTTAACGATGTGAAAGAAGGA